>OX438885.1:0-20000 GCA_949315895.1 Anania crocealis
CTAACCTAACCTAACCTAACCTAACCTAACCTAACCTAACCTAACCTAACCTAACCTAACCTAACCTAACCTAACCTAACCTAACCTAACCTAACCTAACCTAACCTAACCTAACCTAACCTAACCTAACCTAACCTAACCTAACCTAACCTAACCTAACCTAACCTAACCTAACCTAACCTAACCTAACCTAACCTAACCTAACCTAACCTAACCTAACCTAACCTAACCTAACCTAACCTAACCTAACCTAACCTAACCTAACCTAACCTAACCTAACCTAACCTAACCTAACCTAACCTAACCTAACCTAACCTAACCTAACCTAACCTAACCTAACCTAACCTAACCTAACCTAACCTAACCTAACCTAACCTAACCTAACCTAACCTAACCTAACCTAACCTAACCTAACCTAACCTAACCTAACCTAACCTAACCTAACCTAACCTAACCTAACCTAACCTAACCTAACCTAACCTAACCTAACCTAACCTAACCTAACCTAACCTAACCTAACCTAACCTAACCTAACCTAACCTAACCTAACCTAACCTAACCTAACCTAACCTAACCTAACCTAACCTAACCTAACCTAACCTAACCTAACCTAACCTAACCTAACCTAACCTAACCTAACCTAACCTAACCTAACCTAACCTAACCTAACCTAACCTAACCTAACCTAACCTAACCTAACCTAACCTAACCTAACCTAACCTAACCTAACCTAACCTAACCTAACCTAACCTAACCTAACCTAACCTAACCTAACCTAACCTAACCTAACCTAACCTAACCTAACCTAACCTAACCTAACCTAACCTAACCTAACCTAACCTAACCTAACCTAACCTAACCTAACCTAACCTAACCTAACCTAACCTAACCTAACCTAACCTAACCTAACCTAACCTAACCTAACCTAACCTAACCTAACCTAACCTAACCTAACCTAACCTAACCTAACCTAACCTAACCTAACCTAACCTAACCTAACCTAACCTAACCTAACCTAACCTAACCTAACCTAACCTAACCTAACCTAACCTAACCTAACCTAACCTAACCTAACCTAACCTAACCTAACCTAACCTAACCTAACCTAACCTAACCTAACCTAACCTAACCTAACCTAACCTAACCTAACCTAACCTAACCTAACCTAACCTAACCTAACCTAACCTAACCTAACCTAACCTAACCTAACCTAACCTAACCTAACCTAACCTAACCTAACCTAACCTAACCTAACCTAACCTAACCTAACCTAACCTAACCTAACCTAACCTAACCTAACCTAACCTAACCTAACCTAACCTAACCTAACCTAACCTAACCTAACCTAACCTAACCTAACCTAACCTAACCTAACCTAACCTAACCTAACCTAACCTAACCTAACCTAACCTAACCTAACCTAACCTAACCTAACCTAACCTAACCTAACCTAACCTAACCTAACCTAACCTAACCTAACCTAACCTAACCTAACCTAACCTAACCTAACCTAACCTAACCTAACCTAACCTAACCTAACCTAACCTAACCTAACCTAACCTAACCTAACCTAACCTAACCTAACCTAACCTAACCTAACCTAACCTAACCTAACCTAACCTAACCTAACCTAACCTAACCTAACCTAACCTAACCTAACCTAACCTAACCTAACCTAACCTAACCTAACCTAACCTAACCTAACCTAACCTAACCTAACCTAACCTAACCTAACCTAACCTAACCTAACCTAACCTAACCTAACCTAACCTAACCTAACCTAACCTAACCTAACCTAACCTAACCTAACCTAACCTAACCTAACCTAACCTAACCTAACCTAACCTAACCTAACCTAACCTAACCTAACCTAACCTAACCTAACCTAACCTAACCTAACCTAACCTAACCTAACCTAACCTAACCTAACCTAACCTAACCTAACCTAACCTAACCTAACCTAACCTAACCTAACCTAACCTAACCTAACCTAACCTAACCTAACCTAACCTAACCTAACCTAACCTAACCTAACCTAACCTAACCTAACCTAACCTAACCTAACCTAACCTAACCTAACCTAACCTAACCTAACCTAACCTAACCTAACCTAACCTAACCTAACCTAACCTAACCTAACCTAACCTAACCTAACCTAACCTAACCTAACCTAACCTAACCTAACCTAACCTAACCTAACCTAACCTAACCTAACCTAACCTAACCTAACCTAACCTAACCTAACCTAACCTAACCTAACCTAACCTAACCTAACCTAACCTAACCTAACCTAACCTAACCTAACCTAACCTAACCTAACCTAACCTAACCTAACCTAACCTAACCTAACCTAACCTAACCTAACCTAACCTAACCTAACCTAACCTAACCTAACCTAACCTAACCTAACCTAACCTAACCTAACCTAACCTAACCCAGTTGCGAGCCGTCCGCCGCCCGAGACGCCACGAATTCCACGTGCTCCCGACGGAAAAAATCAAAAAAGTGGGTTTTTCTTGCCCGATTGTGACGTGCGATACACCTGGAGACGCAGGATTTTTGCCTCCACCTGTTAAAGTGAAAACCAGTGAAATCCGTGCAGTGACAAAAAAGTTATTTCCGAAAAACCCCTATTTTTAGGGGTTAGGTTTTTGAAGTGCACATTCAAACACCTCTGGAGAGTGGACCCCTGCACGGATCTTCGAGCAACAAATTTCCCCGACAAGGGGCAGTTAGCCCCTACCCGACGGCACCCTCAGAGCAGCGGATTTCCCAGGCGTTTGGCCACAGTGGCCAAAAAAACAACTTCCGCGTGGTCACCGGAAGCCAGAACCGGAAGTCCCAGTAAGCTACAATTTTCACCGTTTATACACACCAGTATTAGAAGACTTTTGGCGCAAATTCCAGATTTTTAGATTAAGTAGTTTTTAATTAAATTAAATTTCAAAATTCCATTTTTGCCACCCTGTATCTCCTGAAATATTTCAAAATTAAAAATTCGGCAATTGCTATCTGTTGCGCGCTAGCTCGGACAACAGATAGCGCATTTTAAAAAATTTTTTGGACATCCGGATTTTCCGGGAAAATTAAAAAACCTATATTTTCAAAAATTTTGGAATATTTCAGTAGAAAATTTTAATTTTTCTGTTTTTATGTTAGATTAAGCTATAAGCCTATTTTAGACACCTTATTTCCAAATTTGAGATTTTTCCGACATCCGGTTGTAAAGATACAGAATTTTTTGTGATTTTTGTAAATATATCTGTAAATATTATTAAATAAATTATTTTGACGCTATATTTAGCTTAAGACCACCCATTGGGACTTGATTAAGCCCAAACAACGTCGGAAAATTCACAGAATTGACGAAAATTGAAAATATCCGATGTTTCCGGTATTTGTACCCGAACCTTAGGAAATTAATAGCTCCGTAACGCTTAACGTCACGGACTCGGGATTTTCAGAGTCGACTAGCCCAGAGTTAAATCTACCGGATTTTCCGACTTTTATCCGGATTGGACGGAAATCAAGATACAGGCCCGAGACCACCGTCAGTTTGTAGCTGGAGTCGAGTATCACACTACGGTTTTTATCCGGGAGCTCTGCGACCCCTGGAACCGAAGTTGCAAGAGTCCCAACTTTCACCCGTCTCCCGCGTGGGACTCCGTGTCAAGGTTGGGAAAGGCGCTGCTTCGGCGATAGTAGTCGCAGAAACTCGCGGTTTGGATAGAACACCTCCCCCACTCCTGTTTTACCCCTCCACCAAGCGGCGAGAAGATCGGGCGCTTCATTTTTTATAAGTCCGGAACCGGTTCCGATCGATAGGGTTAGCTCCAACAATCACCCGGGTGAAAGCCGCATCCCGCTACGACACCTGGAAGGAAAGTTACGGGCCGGAGCAACTTCAACTTATTGAAGAAGCGGTGCAAATCCGGCCTCTCTTTCCCGAATATCTCCGCATCCAGGCGCCGCACGAGCACGGGATTTTCTTAGCTGATAGGCCCCCGATATCCCCCATCGACCCACCCGCATCCGATCCATATCCGAAACCTAGAGTATCCGAACGCCCAAAACCCGAAAACCAGGTACATCTTGAGAAACTTCATATTTGCTCCCAAAGAACCGGTGCGCTAACTTTACTGGATTCGAAACTGCAGCGAATATACCTTCGTTCGGATACGATACCGGAAAAAGCCGAACGCCGTTATCTCCGGAACTATTAGTGATAGGTATACCGAGATTGGTATTGTTGCGTCGGGATTGAAAAGATCTACCTAATTATCGAGACATACTAGCTCTACATAGAGCCGTTAAAATTTTATTTAAGAAAAACCGGAGGTTTACAGTAACTCCTTCATTTTCAATCGGACCAAGCGCGATTTTTCTTTGTCCCGTGTACAATAAAGATCGCCAATAGACTAGAAAAAACTTTACCACAAAGTTTGTTTTATTTACCCTACTTGACCCTTTTTAAATTTTTTAATTTATATTGTTTTACTGTGTTTTTATTGTGTTTTTCCTTTACTGTTTTAATATATTTCTATACGACGTACGCGAGGTCTTTTGCCCGCGTACCTTGACCTTATTATTTAATTTAACTTTGGCTCTATTGAGCCAAAAAATTTTATTTTATTTCATTTTAATTGACATTGACGTTGCTTTCCCCCTTTTAATATGGCAACATTACGTACCCCCGCTAAACGGACTGACGAGGTTAGCCCCAAGATTTCCCCACCGAAGATACCGAGCAAGGCAGGACCTAGCTCTAGGCCAACACCAGCTGCATCCAGCAGCGTACGACGCAGCATAGGAGAGTGGGAGGCAGGGATGAGCACCCCGTGCTCGGAGCCGACACACCCCCACTCGCCCAAACAGACGACTCAGGCAAAGACAGCGGCGGCTCCTCAGTTGCCGAAACCGAAGGCGGCGTCACCGACGCAGAGAAGAGCGTCGGTCGAAGCAAGTGAGGAGGCGACGATGCCAGTGCCAAAGAGAAGGCCATCGGCCGGAAGGATGGCGGAGGCCAGAGACTGGCTTCTGTATGCGAAATTTAATGTAAATAAATCTCGCAACATGAAGACCGGTCTCAAAACCGGCGCCATTCTTGCGGTCGACAACCTATATCGCCTGATGAAAGAAGCGTCGGAAGAGTTACTCACCAGGAAGACGGTAGCTCCACTGAAGACCCAGACCGCAGCACCTGTAACAGAAAGGGGTAATAGCATTAGTATAGGGGTTAATACCGATAACAGCGGGGAGAAATTTGACAGTAAAATTGAAATAAACAGGGAAGGGGTTCTAGACAACCAAATTATAGAGCTCTTAAAGCTGCAGAGCGACAAAATTGATGAGACTCATCTCAAACTAGAGCAGTTGAAGAACACTATTGAAAGCAACAGAGTGTCCCCAACCGCAAACACCTACGCGGAGGCAGCAGCCAATCCCTCCAACACCAAAATTCAGACGAGAGAGTCCTTACACTCCGTCATCATCTCGTCGAAAGACGATCAGGAGACCGGTGAGGAGGTACTCAACCGAGTACGTAAGGTGGTAAACGCAAAGGATGGTTGGGTGACCGTAGAAAGAGTTCGGAAGGTCAAGGACCGAAAAATAGTAGTGGGATGCAGGACTGAAGAAGCTAGGAAAAGAGTCCAAGAACGATTGAAAGGCGCAGCAGACCACCTTCACTTCGAAGAAGTGAAGAACCACGATCCAATGGTCGTGCTGAAGGATGTGCTCCAGTACAATAGCAACGAAGATATCATTACGGCACTAAAGAGTCAAAACACTGAACTCTCGCAACGTATTCCGGCGAAAGACTTCCGAGCTGAGGTCAAGTTTAAGCGCAGAGCCAGGAATCAGCAATGTAGCCACGTTGTACTGAAAGTGTCGCCGCAACTATACAACGCAATGATCAGCAGGGGTTATGTACATATTGATTTGCAACGAATCAGAGTCGAAGACCAATCGCCACTCATGCAATGCTCGTCTTGTTTAGGGTACGGCCATGGCCGCAAGTACTGCAAGGAAACTATTCCTAAATGTAGCCACTGCGGCGGCCCACACATGAGACAGGAGTGCGCCGATTTTCTGGCTGGCGAAAACCCCCGCTGTTGTAACTGTGTGGCGGCAAGACTGGAGAATACCGAGCACAATGCCTTTAGCTCTGAGTGTGCGGTGCGCAGGAAGTGGGATGCGCTAGCCAGAGCTAAAGTTGCCTATTGCTAAGGTGGTCACACTGGACTCCGGGGCAGGCAGCCCCACCAGACGATATGTAGTCGCCCAAGCGAACCTGCAGAGAAAACAGTTAGCGACAGAAGAACTAATGATAGAGTCCGCTAACCACAAATTCGCAATAGCATTTGTCCAGGAACCTTATGTGGGTGGAGCGAAAAGGATGAAGGATTACCGTGGGGCGAGAATCTTCCAGAACGCTGCCATAGGAGATGGGATTGTTAAGGCGGCGATTGTCGTTTTCGACAAGGATATCGACGTCATACCTTGCCCGAAACTCACATGCAACAATATTGTTGCTGTGAGGATCCGAACCAGTGCCTGGGAAATCGCGGCGGTGTCCTTCTACTTTGAGCCAGACCAGCCCATAAGGCCTTACCTGGACCGGCTCACCACTATTTGCGAAGAACTTGGGTCGACCAGAATACTGATTGGCGGAGACTGCAACGCCAAGAGCACCTGGTGGGGCAGCACCACAGAAGACCACAGGGGCGTTGAGATGTCCGGGACCCTGGAAGAGTCTAGACTACAGGTATTAAACATCGGAGACATACCCACTTTTGAAACCACGAGGGGTAATAGGGTTATCTCCAGCCGAGTTGACATAACGGCATGTACCGACGACCTCATGGGATTCGTGCAAGACTGGAGGGTAGACCGGTCGATAACTTGCTCAGACCATAACACCATTATTTTTCAGCTCAATCTGGTGCGCAGCAAAGGTATGAGAGTTGAAAGGACCACCAGACTCTACAACACCAAGAAAGCGGACTGGGAGAAATTCTCAGACATTCTTGCGCAACAAAAAGCTGCTAACAACATAGACGTTCAGACCATCAACTCCATGAACAGCAAAGAAGAGCTGGAAGATATGGTTATTAAGTTCAGAAACAGCATAACTGAGGCATGTAAGGGCAGCATGCCCATTAAGAAGACGTCTGAGACAATCACGATCCCATGGTGGAGCAAAGAACTTGCCCACAAGAAGAAAACAATGGTTACCTTTAGAAGAAGGATCCGTTGCGCTGCGCCACAGAGAAGAACCAAGGTCGTCGAAGAATACCTGGAAAAGAAAGCAGACTATGAGTGCCATGCCAAGAAAGCCCGAACGGAGAGCTGGAAAGAGTTCTGCGGGAGACAGACCAGAGAAGGAGTATGGGAAGGGATCTACAGGATCATAAGTAGGACCGCCAGGAGAGAAGAAGATACGACCCTGAAAACCAATGATGGAAAACACCTCACACCCAAAGAATCAGTAAACCTGCTAGCCAGCACCTTCTACCCTGAAGACCTCACAGATACGGACAACCTAGACCATCGCCGGGTCAGACAAGCGGCAGAACAAGTAAACGGCGCGGCATGTGGTGATCCACATGACCCACCGTTTACCATGTTAGAGCTAAAGACCGCGACGGGGAGTTTTAATCCGAAGAAGGCCCCGGGAGTGGATGGCTTCACAGCTGACATCTGCAGCCGAGCTATACTCCAGGATCCGGACGCCCTCCTTGCCCTGTACAACAAGTGTCTACAGATAGCACACTTCCCGGACATCTGGAAAGAGGCCACAGTCGTGGTACTCAGAAAACCGGGCAAGGACGATTATATGAACCCCAAGGCTTATAGACCGATAGGTCTCCTGCCGGTTTTGGGGAAGATCCTGGAGAAGATGGTAGTAGCACGGATGAAATGGCACCTAGTACCGAGGATTAGTACTCGCCAGTTCGGATTCATGCCCCAGAGAAGCACTGAGGACGCCCTCTATTGTCTAATGAACCACATTAGAAGCAAGTTGGAGCTGAAGAAGCTAGTCTGCTTAGTCTCATTGGACATAGAGGGGGCCTTCGACAGCGCATGGTGGCCGGCTATCCGAGTCCGACTGGCTGAGGAAAAGTGTCCGGTCAATTTAAGGAGGCTACTCGACAGCTACCTGAGCTGCAGAAAGGTTACCGTAAGGTTTGCTGGGGAGGAAAGCACGCGTAACACAACGAAAGGTTGCGTGCAGGGGTCGATCGGCGGTCCCCTTCTCTGGAACCTGCTCCTAAACCCACTGCTAACCGGACTTCAAGAAGAAGGTCACTACTGCCAAGCATTCGCGGACGACGTTGTCCTCGTTTTTGATGGTGAAACCGCGCGCGATATTCAAGGGCAGGCAAATGCTGCACTCGATTATGTTCAGCGGTGGGGTGTTCGGAACAAATTACGTTTTGCTCCGCACAAGACCTGTGCGATGTTGCTCACCAGGAAACTAAAGTACGACACCCCCCGACTGACCATGGACGGGATCAGCATAGGCCTTTCTAAGGAGATCAAAATCTTGGGGCTAACCATAGACGACCATCTGACTTTTAATACTCACATAACCAACCAGTGCAAAAAGGCAATAGGCCTATATAAGCAACTATCTAGAGCCGCAAAGGTCACTTGGGGCCTCAATCCAGACATAATTAAGTCTATCTATACCGCCGCGGTAGAGCCTACGATCCTATACGCTGCAGCAGCATGGGCGCCAGCAGTCAGAAAATTGGGAGTTCAGAAGCAGTTCAACACGGTGCAGAGAGGTTTCGCCCAAAAACTCTGCAAGTCGTACCGCACGGTCTCTCTCCACGCCGCCCAGGCGCTGTCGGGGATACTGCCTCTCGATCTTAGAGTGCAGGAGGTAGCAGCCCTGTACGAAGCCAAGAGAGGGTCATCTCCGGCGCTTCTGGGCGACAGGGATATAGAGCGTGTGGTGGGATTTGCGGAATCGCCGCATCCGGCATCGCATATGGACCTGGAATTCATAGGTTTGGTAGATCAAAACCTTGTGGACAGGCACAACGTGCAGGAGGTGCGAATTTTCACCGACGGCAGCAAGCTGGAGGGGAAGGTCGGAGCATCACTTTCCATATGGAAAGATGATGCCGAGATCCAGAACCGAAAGCTGTGTCTGTCCGCGTACTGCACGGTCTACCAAGCGGAACTTTTGGCCATATGCGAAGCAACGGGCGTCATCCTTAAGAGGGTGGAAAAGAGTTATGGTGTGTACAGTGACTCTAGAGCAGCGCTCGAGACACTCACAGGCCATGACTCTCTCCATCCTCTTGCACGTAAGGCCAGGGATAATCTGCAACGGGCCTTGGAACAGAACAAAGATATTTCTTTGTTCTGGATCAAAGCCCATGCAGGACTCCCTGGAAATGAACGAGCCGATGAACTCGCCAAGGAGGCCGCTCTAACGGTTAAAAGGAAGAGGGACTACGACAGATGTCCCGTTTCATATGTCAAACGCACGCTTAGGGAACAATCCGTACAGACATGGAATAACAGGTATGTAGAGGGTGACACGGCATCTGTCACAAAACTTTTCTTTCCCGACGTAACTGACGCGTACCGTTTTACCAAGAGCTTCCGGCCGACCGGTCTGCTCACCCAGATCCTCACGGGACACGGCGGGTTCTCCCAATACTTGAACCGTTTCAAGCGTCGGGAGAGCCCATCGTGCATCTGTGATACAGACGCAGAGGAGACAGTCCCCCATATACTGGCTGAATGCCCCGTGTACGCAAATCATAGATTTAACTTTGAGCAGTCGACAGGACTGAAAATCCTAGCTAGTAACCTTAGGGAATTAATTCTCGATAAAAAAGTTCAATGTAAGTTTATTAACTACTGCCTAGAAATATGTAAGATAGTCAATAAGAAAAATAAAGATAGTTAACTATTGCTCTAAAAATATGTGTGCATATTTCAATGTAGCAATAAATAATAAGTGTAGAATAAGATAAAACATGTAGTAGTAAATAAGGTAGTATAAGTTAAGCAATTAGATATAAGAAAGTAATCTCTCAGAACTAGTATTAAGAAAACGTTGTAGCACCGCTTGGTAGTATGTAAGTTTTAGTATATAGTAGTAGTTTAGCTGTAATTTTCGCTTTAATAAGCTCTGTTTAAATTTAGTTTATCCATTTGCAATGGAACAGATAGTGTAAACTTAGTAGTTTAGAAATTAAAAAACTTGTTTTATTTAATTAATGCTAGGCAATAAAGTTAAAAGGAAAAAAAAAAAAAAAAAATGAAAATAGAAACAAAAAAGAAAAACCCCTATATAAGATCCCTGTAAAAATGACAGGGGACAGAAAGCAGTTTTAAATAAAAAAAAAAAAAAAAAAAAAAAACCTAACCTAACCTAACCTAACCTAACCTAACCTAACCTAACCTAACCTAACCTAACCTAACCTAACCTAACCTAACCTAACCTAACCTAACCTAACCTAACCTAACCTAACCTAACCTAACCTAACCTAACCTAACCTAACCTAACCTAACCTAACCTAACCTAACCTAACCTAACCTAACCTAACCTAACCAAATGCAAAGAAAGTAGAAATACTTACCATGCCGTCGTGGTCCGCGAATTTGACGGACATGAAGAGGAGAGTTGATACCAGGAGTGGGATGTTTGAAAATGCAGCATCAGACAGACGTCAGATGGCGCTGGAACTGTACCTGGAAAAAGAAGAAAAACATGAATCAGGACAAGGAAAAGAAATGACAAAGAAATGGATAGAACATTGTGGGAAGCGAGACGGAGGAGGTATGCGGAAGGGGACCGACAGGGTGACAAAAAGGGCTTTAATAAAATTGATTAACGTAAAAGACATAACTTTAAAATACTGTAAAAATTTAATGGTGAAGAAAATAAAAATAAATGAAAGCAATAATAAGTATTGTGACATATATATTGAATATATAGTGCTAACACAAATACAATAATATATAAATGCTAACAATAATAAATAACTTCAAAAGAGAAAATAAGGTGGTTAAATATAGAAAAGTATGTGCTCAATCACCCTGTAGGATTTGACGGAAATGAAAAGAAGTTAGTTGCTATAATAGTAAACATGTGCAGATTTATTAATATAGCAAATTATAGTAGAAGGAAATAGTAAGATGGAAATGAAAAGAAATAGAACAACATAAACTCAATTGAAATAGATAAACTGGAACAGAGAAGAATAACAGTAGAAGAAATCCAATTATGTAAACTGAAAGAAAATTAAGTAATTGATGTAATAGAATAAAGTTTAGAAGATCATAGTAGAAGGTTTGACCTTAAGTCAGATAGAAAATGACAAAATATAAACCAGAAAAAACAGGCTCCGATCACACATATTGGAGGAAGTCGTTATAAAAAAAAAAAAAAAAAAAAAAAAAAAAAAAAAAACCTAACCTAACCTAACCTAACCTAACCTAACCTAACCTAACCTAACCTAACCTAACCTAACCTAACCTAACCTAACCTAACCTAACCTAACCTAACCTAACCTAACCTAACCTAACCTAACCTAACCTAACCTAACCTAACCTAACCTAACCTAACCTAACCTAACCTAACCTAACCTAACCTAACCTAACCTAACCTAACCTAACCTAACCTAACCTAACCTAACCTAACCTAACCTAACCTAACCTAACCTAACCTAACCTAACCTAACCTAACCTAACCTAACCTAACCTAACCTAACCTAACCTAACCTAACCTAACCTAACCTAACCTAACCTAACCTAACCTAACCTAACCTAACCTAACCTAACCTAACCTAACCTAACCTAACCTAACCTAACCTAACCTAACCTAACCTAACCTAACCTAACCTAACCTAACCTAACCTAACCTAACCTAACCTAACCTAACCTAACCTAACCTAACCTAACCTAACCTAACCTAACCTAACCTAACCTAACCTAACCTAACCTAACCTAACCTAACCTAACCTAACCTAACCTAACCTAACCTAACCTAACCTAACCTAACCTAACCTAACCTAACCTAACCTAACCTAACCTAACCTAACCCCAGTTGCGCGCCGTCCTCCGCCCGAGACGCCACGAAAAACACGTGCTCCGTTTTCAAAAAATCAAAAAAGTGGTAAATCTTAACCCGATTCCAACGAGTGAAGTGTCAGGAGACGCGGGATTTTTGCCTCCACCCCGTGAAGTGTCAGTGAGCCCAATCAGTGCAGTGGTTAAAAAGTTTAAGCCGAAAAACCCCTATTTTTAGGGGTTAGGATTTCGAGCTGCACCTACACACGCGCCTGGAGCGCGCAATCCTGCACCGATCTTCAAGCTGCAAACACTCCCGGCAAGGGGCGGTTGGCCCGCATCTTTCTGCATCCTCAGAAATTCGAGAAGAGTTGGCGTTCGGCGGCAATCTTCAAAAAAACAAGTCCCACGTGGCGACCCAGATCAAGATCCAGACGCAGCAGGTAGCTGAAAAATTGAACACTTATACACACTATTATTAGAAGACATTTGGCGAAAAAATTAGATTTTTAGGACATATACTTTTTTATTAAATTGAATTTAAAAATTGAGATTTTGACCTTTAATAACTTTTTAAATATATATAAATTTACAAAAATTCAATTGCTATAAGTTGCGCGCTTCTTAGTTCTATAAGAAAAACATTTTTAAAAATTTTTTGGACGTCTGGTTAACCGACGAGAATTAAAATAGTGTACTTTTCAGTTTTAACTTAATAACTTTTTTAAATTTTAATTTTAATTAAGTTTTATTTTAGATTAAGATAGATTAGTATTTAAGACACCTGTATATAAAATTTCAGATTTTTCGGACATGTATTTCAGGAGATATTGATTTTACAGTGATTTTTGGCCATATATTCTAAATTAATAGAAAATAAATTATTTTAACAACGTAATTAGCTTTAGACAACCTATTTGACATTAATTAAGCCCAAACTGGGCCGGAAAATACGCAAATTTAAAAAATTTTGACAAAATCCGAACTTTTCGGATCCCAGGTATAAAACTTTGAAAATTAATATCTCCCGACTCCGATATCGTATGGACTTGAGATTTTCTACCTGGACTAGCCCATAGCCCATTCTTTAGGAATCTTGGGAAATTTTTTAAATCCGACGGATTTTGAGCTATACGCTTCAAACCACTATACCTAGGTACATAAATTCAAGCTAGGGTGCCTACTTTTTGTCCCGAGTCTCTAGGACACATAGAACCGGAGAAGCAAGAGTCCCAAAATTCAGCGCGCCTCAGTCCCAGACATTGGGACAAGTTTGGGACACGAACAACTCTGCAGATATAAGTCGCAGAAAACTCTAGTTTGGACTCCTAACCTTCCCTACCCCCACTCTACCTACCCTCCGAGTGGCGAGAAGATCGGGCGTCGCGAAATTCCTATCTCCATTAAACATCGCGCGCGGTAGGGAACAGCCCCCCTCACGTCCTAGTGAAAACCGCGCCTCTCTGCGACACCGGACACCGGAGATACAGCCGGGAGCGTTTCGCCATTTTCGGGGAGCGGAAAAAGCGAACTTACGCTCTCGCGAATATCTCCCAAACCAGAAGACGTACAAACCTAGGGATTACGGCATTAGAAACTGCGGGTAAACATCTACCGAAAAATTCGGATTCCGACGATATCCGAACCATCGATATCCGAAACCCCAAAACCAACATCAATCGATAGGCCTCAACGAGTACCACAACTTCGCCAAAGATAGCACATCGATCCGCTGACAGACGCCAGAGCTACGCCCCAGATACCTTTTTTCGGGTACATACCTGGGAATATCCGAACGCCCATATCTTCGGAACGGCTTTGGATATTGGCATCGAGTTTGGGGTTGCTGAGTCGGGCTCGGGGAGACCTATCGATCCAGAGGGTCTACATAGCTCTACGTAGAGCCACAAAAAATTTTTGTAGGAAAAACGGATTTCTAACAGTAACTTCTAGGTTTTTTAACCTAGAGAGCTCAAATTTTGTGACCGGCTTAAATAAAGCTAATTCTAGGACTCTAAGGTAAATTATACCTTAAATTGTTTTATTTCCCCCATACATTTTGACTCTACATTTTTATATTTTTTATTGACTTTTATATTATTTTATTGTGTATTTTGTGTTTTTACGCCGTACGTGAGGTCTTTTGCCCACGTACCTAGTTCTTAATTGTGTTCTATTGAACTTTAACACTTATTTGACGTGCTTGTCCCCCCCACCACCCTTTAAACCAACATGGCCACATTACGTACCCCGGCAAAACGGACTGACTGCGATATTAGCCCCAAAATTTCGCCACCTAAAATCCCGAGTAAGGCCGGCCCTAGCTCGCGACCAAAACCGGCAGCAGGCAGCAGTGTGCGAAGAAGCATTGGGGAATGGGAGGCCGGCATGAGTGCCCCATGCCTCGAACCAACCCACCCACACTCACCGAAACAAACATCCCAGGCTGGGACAGCGGCGGCTCCCCAGCTGCCGAAGCCGAAGACGACATCACCGATGCAGCGAAGAGCTTCCGTTGAAGTAGCTGAGGAGTCGACGATGCCTGTGCCGAAGAAGAGGTCGTCGACCGGCAGGATGGCGGAGGCCAGAGACTGGCTTCAATACGCGAAATTTAATGTGAATAAATCTCGCAATATGAAGACCGGTCTCAAAACCGGCGCCATACTGGCGGTCGACAACCTGTTTCGTCTGATTAAGGAGGCAGCGGAAGAACTCCTTGTCAAAAAAGCTGCAGCACCACCTCTATCGAAGAACTCAGCAACCGCACCTGAAACAGAAAAAAGGTCAGTGGGAACTAGTACAGAGACAATAGGTGAAAATCCGGGGCAGGGGAAAAGTGGGAACAGGGAGGGGAGTTTAGGGGAAAGCTCCAGTGAGGTCATTGAGCTCCTGAGAGCACAAACGGAGAAGATAGAGCGCACGCACTCACTTTTGGAAGAGCTAAAGAACACCGTAACAACCAACCAAGCGTCACCAATATTGAGCACATATGCCGAGACAGCCGCAAAACCGGCAAGACAAAATGTACCAGCGCGTGAGTCTATGCACTCAGTTATAATATCCTCGAAGGATGACCAGGAGACTGGGGACGACGTGCTCAATAGGGTCCGAAAGGCAGTAAATGCTAAGGACGGATGGGTGACTGTGGATAGAGTGCGGAAAGTAAAGGATAGAAAAATAGTAGTCGGGTGCAGAACGGAAGAGGCTAGGCAGAGAGTAAAAGAAAGACTAAAAGGCGCAGCGGACCACCTTAATGTCGAGGAGGTGAAAAATCACGACCCAATGGTCGTCTTAAAGGATGTATTACAATACAATAACGACGATGACATCCTAACAGCTGTCAAAAATCAGAACAATGACATCCTACGACACATAGAGCCCAGAAATCTCCGCATAGAAGTCAAGTTTAGGAGAAAGGCGCGTAACCAGCAGTGTGTTCATGTCATCCTGAAGGTTTCGCCTCCAGTCTATAACGCGCTCATCAACAGAGGCTTCGTGCATGTCGACCTACAGCGCATTAGGGTCGAAGACCAGTCGCCACTAATGCAGTGCTCGACATGTTTGGGATATGGCCACGGACGCAGGTTCTGCAGGGAGTCCATCCCCAGATGCAGCCACTGCGGTGGCCCCCACATGAAGAGAGACTGTGCCGACTTCCTGGCGGGTGAAGGCCCTAAATGTTGCAACTGCACGATAGCCAAACTTGACCATGCGGAACATAATGCGTTTAGCCCAGATTGTGCAGTGCGCAGAAAGTGGGATGCGTTAGCACGAGCTAAGATCGCATATTGCTAAGGTGGTCCCACAGAACTCTGGGGCTGGCAGCCCCACCGGACGATACGTAGTCGCCCAAGCAAACCTGCAGAGAAAACAACTAGCGACGGAAGAACTAATGATAGAGTCGGCTAGCTCCAAATTCGCAATAGCACTTGTCCAGGAACCTTATGTGGGAGGAGCAAAAAGGATGAAGAACTACCGTGGGGCGAGAATCTTCCAGAACGCTGCCATAGGAGATGGGACCGTAAAGGCGGCGATAGTGGTTTTTAACCACGACATCGACGTCATACCTTGCCCGAAACTCACTAACAACAATATTGTCGTTGTGAGGATCCGAACCAGCGCCTGGGAAATCGCGGCGGTGTCCTTCTACTTTGAGCCAGACCAACCAATAGGGCCATACCTGGACCAGCTAACCACCATTTGCGAAGAACTTGGGCCGACCAGAATACTTGTTGGCGGAGACTGCAACGCCAAGAGCACCTGGTGGGGCAGCATCATAGAAGACCACAGGGGAGTTGAGATGTCCGGGACCCTGGAAGAGTCTGGATTACAGGTATTGAACATCGGAGATACGCCTACTTTTGAAACCACGAGAGGTAATAGGACGATCTCCAGCCGAGTTGACATTACGGCTTGTACCGACGACCTAATGGGATACGTGCAAGACTGGAGGGTAGACCGGTCTATAACATGCTCTGATCACAACACAATAATTTTCCAAATCAACCTTACACGCAGCAAGGGCTTTAGAGTCAATAGAACAACTAGGTTATACAACACCAAGAAGGCAGACTGGGAGCAGTTCCTGGCAATACTAACAGAGCAAAAAGCCGCACTTGAGATCAGTAAGGCTACTATTGATTCTATAAGTAGAAAGGAAGAATTGGAAATTATGGTGCGAAATTTGACACTGGCCATCACAGAAGCATGCAAGGGCAGCATGCCTATCAAGAAGAAATCGGAGCAAATCACGATCCCATGGTGGAGCAAAGAACTCGACCACAAAAAGAAGACAATGGTTACGTACAGAAGAAGAATCCATTGCGCTGCGCCACATAGGAAACAAAAGGTCGTCGAAGAATACCTGGAAAAGAAAAATGACTATGAATGCCACGCCAAGAAAGCCCGTACCGATAGCTGGAAAGAGTTCTGCGGGAAGCAAACCAGAGAAGGAGTATGGGAAGGAATCTACAGGATTATAAATAGGACCGCCAGGAGAGAAGAAGACACGACCCTGAAAACCAACGACGGACAACATCTCAATCCCAAAGAGTCAGCAGACCTACTTGCAAATACGTTCTACCCCGAAGACCACGTAGATACGGATAACTCGGACCATCGCCGGGTCAGACAAGCGGCAGAACAAGTAAACGGCGCGGCATGTGGTGATCCACATGACCCACCGTTTACCATGTTAGAGCTAAAGACCGCGACGGGGAGTTTTAATCCAAAGAAGGCCCCGGGAGTGGATGGCTTCACAGCAGACATCTGCAGCCGAGCTATACTCCAGGATCCGGACGCTCTCCTTGCCCTCTACAACAAGTGCGTACAGATGTCGCACTTCCCGGACATCTGGAAGGAGGCCACAGTGGTGGTACTCAGAAAACCGGGCAAGGATGATTACACGAACCCCAAGGCTTATAGACCGATAGGTCTCCTGCCGGTCCTGGGGAAGATCCTGGAGAAGATGGTAGTAGCAAGGACGAAATGGCATCTTGTACCGAGGATTAGTACTCGCCAGTTCGGATTCATGCCCCAGAGAAGCACTGAGGACGCCCTCTATTGCCTGATGAACCATATTAAAGGCAAAGTTGAGCTGAAGAAGCTGGTCTGTCTCGTCTCATTAGACATAGAGGGGGCCTTCGACAGCGCTTGGTGGCCAGCCATCAGAGTCCGACTGGCTGAGGAAAAGTGTCCGGTAAATATAAGGAGGCTACTCGACAGCTACCTGAGCTGCAGAAGAGTTACCGTTAGGTTTGCTGGGGAGGAAAGCACGCGTAACACGACGAAAGGTTGCGTGCAGGGGTCGATTGGCGGTCCCCTTCTCTGGAATTTGCTTCTCAACCCGCTACTAACCGGACTGCAACAGAGAAATTACTACTGCCAAGCATTCGCAGATGATGTGACCTTAGTCTTCGATGGTGATACCGCGAGTGAAATTCAGGAGCAGGCAAATGCTGCACTCACCTATGTTCAGCAGTGGGGCGTACAAAATAAGTTGCGATTTGCCCCGCACAAAACCTGTGCGATGATCCTTACGAGGAAATTAAAGTACGATACCCCGCGGCTGAGCATGGGTGGGATAGGCATAACCCTGTCTAAGGAGGTGAAAATTTTGGGGCTAACAGTCGATGACCACCTTACATTTAACGCACACGTCACTAACCAATGTAGGAAAGCGCTTGCCCTCTACAAACAGATCTCAAGGGCCGCTAAGGTCACCTGGGGCCTCAACCCAGATATAATTCGTAGCATCTATACCGCCGCGGTAGAGCCAGTATTAACATATGCAGCAGCAGCGTGGGCACCGGCCACAAGAAAGTTAGGAGTTCAGAAGCAGCTTAATACTGTGCAGAGAGGTTTCGCCCAAAAACTCTGCAAGTCGTACCGCACGGTCTCTCTCCACGCCGCCCTGCTCCTGTCGGGGATACTGCCTCTCGACCTCAGAGTGCAAGAGGCAGCCGCCCTGTACGAGGCAAAGAGAGGGTCATCTCCGGCGCTGCTGGGCGACAGGGATATAGAGCGTGTGGTGGGATTTGCGGAATCGCCGCATCCGGCATCGCATATGAGTCTGGAGTTCATAGGTTTGGTAGATCAAAACCTTGTGGACAGGCACAACGTGCAGGAGGTGCGAATATTCACCGACGGCAGTAAGCTGGAGGGGAAGGTCGGAGCATCACTTTCCATATGGAAAGATGATGCCGAGATCCAGAACCGAAAGCTAGGTCTGTCCGCGTACTGCACGGTCTACCAGGCGGAACTCCTGGCCATATGCGAAGCAACGGGCGTCATCCTTAAGAGGGTGGAAAAGAGTTATGGTGTGTACAGTGACTCTAGAGCTGCGCTCGAGACACTCACTAGCCATGACTCTCTCCATCCTCTTGCACGGAAAGCCAGGGATAATCTGCAACGGGCCTTGGAACAGAACAAAGATGTTTCTTTGTTCTGGATCAAAGCCCATGCAGGACTCCCTGGAAACGAGCGAGCCGATGAACTCGCGAAGGAGGCTGCCTTGACACTTAAGAGGAGGAAGGACTACGACGCGTGTCCAATCTCGTATGCCAAACGCCTTCTGCGGGAAGCATCTGTAACGACGTGGAACAGTAGGTACACCGAAGGCAATACCGCGTCGATAACTAAATTATTCCTCCCAACCGTCAACGATGCATACAAACTTGTCAAGAAGATCCGGCCGACGGGAAAACTCACACAGGTACTCACGGGACACGGCGGGTTCTCCCAATATCTGAACCGCTTCAGATGTCGGGACAGCCCATCGTGTGTTTGTGACCCAGACGTGGAAGAAACCATCCCCCACCTTTTAACGGAGTGCCCGGTGCACAATAACTTGCGATACGACTTAGAACAGGCAACGGGAATAAAAGTCCAAGTCCAAAATCTCAGTAGTCTAATACTTAGTATAGATGTACAAGATAAGTTTATAAAATATTGTTTAGAAATAGTGAAAATAGTAAATAAGAGAAATAGCGATAAATAAACATTGACTTAACATATATATGATTATATACTGTAATAAGCAATGAACCTAGGATAGTTAACTAATATTGTAAGAGCTAGAAATAAGATGAAAATGTAATATAGACTAAAACGACTCTGGATGAAATGTGTTTACCGTTAGCTTAAATAAAAATGTATAAAATTATATAATAATAATGTACCATCCACGTTGTTCTATAAATAAGCGTAAAAGTAATGTAATAAGGCACCAGTAGTTTATAAGATAGCATTATAAATAATAGTAGTTTAGCCTGTAATTTGCTCTGCGAGCTCAGTTACGCTTTTAAGCGACAATCCATTTGTAATGGAATAGTATTTAAGCAACTAGTAGTTTAAAAATTAAATAGTTTTGTTTTATTCTGCAACAGTTAGGAAATAAAGTTTAAAGAAAAAATATTAAAAATCCCCTAGAAAAACTCCCTGAAAAATAATATCAGGGGACA